>BTHU01000003.1:8787500-8817500 GCA_036184795.1 Tokudaia tokunoshimensis | reverse complement strand
GCACCTCTTGGAAACAGCAACAGTGTTGGGGTTTGGTAACGTTGATAACCTGTCCAGCATCTTAAGACGGTGTATGGGGCAGTGGGAAAGAAGTTGCTTCCTTAAGGACTGACCTTGAGTGTGTGGTGAGATGATACAGGAAAGACGGATGACAAAGGGAAGATAGGAAGCGATAGACTCCCTCTTCTACAGAAGGCATATGGTTAGCTGATGGCTATTGCTAACTTCAGGTCCTGGAACAGATTAAAGAAGACAGTCTTTCCTCTATAGCTGATACCCTAACACAGATGGCTCTTTTCTAAAGATTCGAAAGACAAAGCAAAAACACAGTCACATTCATGTGACTTCATGCTTGAGTCTGCAAAATGTGATTTGAAACCTTTTGGGACCATAGTTTTCTATGGGATATCTATTGTTTTACAATGCATGAAAATGGAAATTGAACAAACGCCCTTCACCAGCATACAACTTCTGTTCTGAGTCAATCAGAACCAAGGGGAGTGAGTGTTCCCAAGGCAGCCTCTCTATTCTTCAGGTCCCTGACTACAGGCAGGACAGTCCCCTTCTCCAATCACACTTCAAGTTCCAAGGAAAATCTGCTACTCTCCTTATAAGGCTAAATAATAAAGCATTTCTTGTTCTGCAGTAAGTCCCATTGTTAACCCTCTGGACTCTTGAAATAGCATTCCCTGTGGAGTAATGCAGACAGGGGTTGGGAAGCTACTTGAGAGAAAGGCCATTGCCTTACAATGAGCAAAAATCTGGATTAACATGATTAATACAAATGTACGTTTTTGAATCAATATTCACCATGGGCTCCTTATAGAGTGGAATGCTTCCCTTTAGAGAGTGATTGTAATAACCATCTTTAATTTCCTTTTCCCAGTAATACCTATTTCCTCAAAAATTGATTCTGAAAATGCCCACCAGGCTTATTCACACATTTTTTTTTTACTTTGCCTTCATGGTTTCAAAAGATGCTTTTGCAACAAGACCTGGCCACTTCATCTAATAGCACAGATGGGCCACTGGTAAACACCCATGTTTGAACAATAATGATGGCTTCCCAGTGAGGAAGATCCCATAGCAGTAAGAGGAAATAACTCTCAGATAGTCATAAGTAAACGTGCAATATGTACTTGGAAAGCTCATTCCTGTCCAACATCTAGAATAGGGATAAAGAGTGGGAGAAAGGGACCAGGGGTGTGAAGAAATGCAAATGATGGAGACCCGTGGAGGAATATGCTGATGAGCTATATGGTCACGCTTTTATTTCTTCTTCTCTCTCAGTGTGTGTGTGTGTTTGTGTGTGTGTGTGTATGTGTGTGTGTGTGTGTGTGTGTGTGTGCTTGCACATGCACTGGGTATGGAACTTAAAGTTTGATCCCGTTAAATCTATATTATAGTGCTACAGTATACCCTCAGCCCCTAATATTGTTTTAATAGTTCTCCAGAGTCATCTTCTGCTAGGTATGTAACTAACCAACATTTGCAAAGTGATATACAAATCAATCTCTTTTCTAACATTAAGTAATTGAATAAAGTAGGTATCTTAGGGTTTCTATTCCCACACAAACATCATGACCAAGAAGCAAGTTGGGAGGGTTTAGTCAGCTTACATTTCCACATTGCTGTTTATCACTAAAGGAAGTCAGGACTGGAACTCAAGCAGGTCAGGAAGCAGGAGCTGATTGCAGAGGCCATGAAGGGATGTTTCTTACTGGCTTGCTTCTCCTGGCTTGCTCAGCTTGCTCTCTTATAGACCCCAAGACTACCAGCCCAGTGATGGCACCACCCACAAGGGGCCCTCCCCTCTTGATCACTAATTGAGAAAATGCCTTACAGCTGGATCTAATGTAGGTATTTCCTCAAGAGAGTCTCCTTTCTCTGTGATAACTCCAGCTTGTGTCAAGTTAACACAAAACCAGACAGTACAGTAGGTTTGACAGTGTTGGGTTGTCATCATCTATAACTGAATTTAAGGAAGCCAACACTGCAGAGATGAGCTATATGATGCTACTTCAAAGGCTGCTTTTGAAAGATTCATATTAAGGAATGTTCATGTATAATATGTGTGTGTCATATTTTATTTTCTTCAAACTTTGATTTACTTTTTGAAATAAAATTTATTAGAACATCTATATTCATGAATTATATTAAGGCTGATTAATAAAGGGTTCAGCTTACTTTGTAAAGTATATTATAAAGTAGAACATCAAATAACTTTAGCACATTTGCTGCCATTCTATAGATATAAATGATTATTTTCATACACATTTCCTGTAGACTTTATCATTGAGTACTCAAACAGGAAAAAAATCCTTTTTAGGATTTTTCATTAATTAGGTTCTAGATAGAGATTACGATATCAGCAGGTCTGAGTGGTCATTGACCATGAACCATGTGGAAGAGAGTCTAAAACCCATGATACATTTATTTATTTCTATTTTTTATTTGTTTAAGATCTCTAAAATTATTGTCGGAGCAATATGTTCTGAAGCAACTAGACTGAAGTTCTGAAGGATTGGACCATAGCAGTCCACCTTAGAAGTAGAATTCACACTGAATTATTTAATTAGTTTTATACCAGATGAATTATATGTTTGGCATTTTCTGACTCAAAACAGCTCTTATAGGCACGTGTGATGTGGTTCTTAGTAGATACCAGATTGTTTAATCCATGCTACTTTACCTGTTGCTGTGTTTAAATTTTGTTGCTGCAAGGATTATTCTGTGGTGGTTTTAGTAATGCTTATTATTTGTATGTATATGTTTGTGTATATCTGGTTATACAATGCCTGCAGGCACATGAGCCATGCCTTATTTAGAAGCCAGGCTTCCTCTCCATCTCTATGTGGGTTTCCAGGCTCAGTCTCTGGTCACCAGGCTTGTACAGCAATCATGTCACCCAGTAAGCCACCTATCTCCCTGCCCCTGTGGTATTTCTATGAAGATAACCTGAAAGACAGTTATTGTGGACCAGTACCCACCACTCACAGTACATATTAAAGGTTTGACTCTTTCATAAAAGGTAAGAATTATGCACTGCAAAGGTCAATGTATTTCTTTCTCTTTTCTCCAAAGGTTAGGCCTTGTTATATTTATATTGCTACTTGAAAGCAGTGATTTAACATTGTTATTTGTAATGTTTTAGCTGTTAATCAACATCTGGGTGAAATGTCAGAATCACCTTCCATTTTCCTGAGTTTTCCTTACTCTCAGCAGCTGCATAAAAGTCCACCAAGGAAGCAGCTCTATCCCACCATGCAGTGCGTCAGTTCCAGGAGGAGGGATCATGGGTGAGCTGGGGGCAAAAGGCTTTTGTTCCAAAGCCCCTTTGACAGTCTGACCTGAACACACACACTCCGGTTCACAGCACGTCCTGAATCTGGCTCAGAAGCCGTCACGCCAAAAAAGTAAAGTAAAGCAAGACAATATATAATACTTCAAAAGAGACTGATTGTATTTAAGGCTCAGACTTTATGAGTCAAGCACAAATTTTCAGATTGCTTTTTCAATGCCAGGAAGCAAGATCCTGATGTGAGGGCAAGCTGCTCCATCACAAACAGAGAGAGAACAGGCCACAAGGGAGATACCTAGTCTGAGGACCTCTGACTCACCAGAGGCCACAGAAGGCCAGCTGTCACCATTGTTACTCTGTTTTTCTTTTTAGAAGATAATTGTCTGTCTTACTGTTCCTTTTAAAGTATGCCAGAGCAAATCCGGATATTCTTTAATTAATACTCAGGGTAGTTTGAATATTTAAAAACAAGGTTTTGTAAGATGTACAAGGTAGTATCATACTGGTTAGGCTGAATTACAGACATATAATTTGACTTTAGCCGGTTTTCTCTTGCCCTCTTCTAACACAAACCGGCGAAGCTCTGAGGTAGCCTTTTAAATGCAGGCGAATTCTAAAGGGGACAGCAAATGAACAGATTTCTCCCTCGGTGGATATGTTTAACCATGTGAGCTAATTTCTTATTTCTCATCCTCCAGAGCCGTCTTCACAGTACCAAGCAGAGTAATTCCTCAGAATTGTTCCACGGTGGCCTAGAGAAGTCGTCTTTATAGGCATGGAGTAGGGTGTCTGCAGGCCTCCTGTCAATTCCAACCGATTTAAACTGCCAAAGCTAAAAGTTGCCATTGCAGCTACTGTTGGACCAAAGTAACCCCTGAGAACTCTCCACATTTGTAAAACAGACTGAAAGGTTCAGTGGCGTTTCCCACCTGGAACAGGACTAGGTAATGCTTTGAACATGAAGAGGTATTAATGGCCACTTGCCCTTTAAACCACAGAGGGACATCTGAGCACAGTGACCTTCTAGCCCAACTTGAGAGAAGCAGGAAATGAGGTCTGAGGCGGAAGGTTCAGATGATAAAATGTCCCTCGGGAAGATAACGAAATGCTTTATCCTGTGGTGGCTCAAGACACCTCTTAAAGTCTAAGGAAATGGCTTCCCTTTTAAAAAGCTGCTCTGTGAAAATAACAAGTGGGATCTTCTCCTGCTGTTTGTCTCTCTACCTTAATCCTGACATATTTTCTCTCTCAGATGTCAAACTTTAACTAAAAGTGGATAAATAATATTTCTTCTGTAGTCCTGAAACATAGACTACTGTCTCCTCCAACTCTTTCTAGGTTCACAAAATGTTTCCATAGTTTTATTCTATTTAAAGTATGGAACTTTAATAATCTTAGGAAATTCATTATCTATATGAGCCCATGAACCATACTCTGTTCTCACATATTTTCCCACATGTGGCTGGACATGGAAATCCTTAATAACTTGGGATGGCTGACAGCCTTAGAGTACAAGGCCCCAACAATTCACAGAGACTATGTCTCTAAACATCTGGATTCATTGCATAGTGAGTACAAATTGATGCCAGTGTATTTACATAGGTTTCAGTATGCCCAAAATATCAGGTAACTGGAAATAAAACATTCCACCTCTGTTTCCTGCAAATGAGATTTTGAAATATTTTTAACGGATACTAGTGTCTGTATCACTTCTGCCTCCTAGCTGACCTTCCCCTGTGAGGAACTTTCATGAGAATGAGCGGATAGGAATAGTTGAAGGAAACACTAAGCTCTGTGCCTTGTGGAGTGAGATGCCAGTGATGGTTCTGCTTCAACACCAGAGGGGGGCAATCCCAGCAGAAAAGGAACATAGTCTCTAATGTTGCAACAAAGTAACCAGCATGAAGTTAGTGAGAAGAAAACACTGTTGCAACTGCTGAACACTGACCTTTACCCCTCTTTAGACTTAGATCCAGAGCGGGAGCAGGCAGTCACTTTTCTAACTCCCACTGACTGAAGAGAACGACATGTAGACAAGATGCTGCCTCCCATGGAAAGGCCTCTATACATCAAACAACTCTATTTTTCTTTGACTTCTCTGAAAACAATTCATGTAATTATTCAGTGAATGAAGTCTAGTGGTTCGAGGTTCGTTTATTGAACTGTTATTTGATGCTGCCATTGTTCTGAGACACTGATCCTGACCTGGCTCTTCCCACCTACTCAAAGCAAGTGTGAATACCCACACGAGGTTCCCACAAGATGGAGCCTATTGATTCTCCTTCATAGGAAAGGTAAGAGATTCCAGCCACTCCCTCTCCTGTGTCCAGTCCTAGATATATGTAAGTTTTTTCAAGCTCCTTCCTGTCTCAGGAGATAAAAGAGTGTAAAACAGGTAAGAGATGAATTGAGAAGGGACCCTATCTGTTCAAATAGGTTTCAGACTGTTGTCACTTGTGCTGGCTGGGACTCTGCCGTGATAATAGCTGTTTTAAGGTCAGTCATGCATAAACCTCCATCCATGCTTTGATAAATAAGCCCACCTTCCAATCAATCAAAAATACTAGAGTAGGGAGGAATTGTTCTTTCATTTTGGTTGATGTCAGTGCCTTAGCGGAGGTGAATAGATGTTTGTTCAAGCTGTTGCCAGAAAAGATACTGTGACGTTCATGTATAAATACCATCAGACTTACTCCTACAGGTCACCTCTCTGTGTAAGTCAATAAAGTGGATAATACTCACTAAGTTCCTCATGTGTCCATTAACTTGTCTCATTTCCATTTGCAGATGTATTCTCATCTGTCAGGGCATGATGTCTAGAGCAATGATCACCTCTCAGTCTAAAGGACTGATTTGGGCTCAAGATGACTGCATTCTATTAGTCACAGGAAGTGGTTCCAAAGTCAGTATTCAAACTAAATCCATCTAAACAAATAACTTTATGAATTTGGTTGCAGAGACAGAAACTGAGATCTACCCTTTCCAAGGATTTCTTACAGTGAGAAGAAAGTAGTCTGGTGATCCGAGAGGGTGTTATGATATACATGGGATATATGAGGGCTTTCTGATATAAGTGGGTATATGAGGGCATTATGATATGCACAGATATATAGGGCATTATGATATGCACAGAAGGAAAGGTCATGATTGCAATGGACAGATGGAAACCCAATCCATTAGACAAAGAGCATGGCCTGAACCTACCAACATCATTTCACATCAGCATTGTCATTTGAATTAAATATTTGATGCTAAAAGAACCAATAAATAACAACTTTGTTTGTCAGCTAGTTTGAAATTATTGTTGCTTTTTTTCTAGTTTCTATGTTAATTAAAGTTCTTTTGAGAAATAGAACTGAAAGAAAGGGGGGAGAGAGAGAGAGAGAGAGAGAGAGAGAGAGAGAGAGAGAGAGAAAGAGAGAGAGAGAGAGAAGGTAGGTAGGGAGAGAGGGAGGAAGGAAGAAAGGAAGGAAGGAAGGAAGGAAGGAAGGAAGGAAAGAAGGAAGGAAGTTAGATAGACCCAGATCTATTAGGTTGATTTCCATTATTGAATACAGGGTCATCCTACTTTAGGTTAGGTCTTTCCTTCCTAGTTTGTCCTTCTCTGGTCAACAGCCATGTGCAAGCAGCAGAGATAAAGACCCCTGTAGTTTCTTAGCCAGAGAATGGAGACCAATGATACAGTCCTAATATAAGATGGAGGGCCAGGTACTTCCTTGGAGATATACTGGAGAGTTCATATTCAAAGGCTAAAGAAGCTAGGGACAAATTATGCACCAATAAACATATTCATTCCAATAGCTGGTTGAGTACACATGCCAAACAGCTTTCTTACTTTCTACCTGTATTCCACTGAAGACATTAGCTTATACTATAGCACCATCCATGTTTAGCCTCATCTTCTCTTCCTTGTGTAAATTCTCTAGGAACACCCTAACAGACACAGCAAAAGGCAATCTATTTTTCTGACAGTTGTCACAATTAACCATCAATGTTAATGCATTAATGCATATGATGTTAAATTCTAGTCATCCTCACTGTTGCCATACGATTTAGATACTAGTCACGTTCATAGAGACAAGAAAGCTGAGTAGACCCAGGTAAGTTCTATTTTTTAAGATACATCATTTTAACTATAAATCATATCCTCTTACACATTCCAAGGTATCCCTTCCTCTAAATCATGGAAAATAACAGAATTCAAAGGGCTCCTTGTAGTTGAATTATAATCTAGCTTGCTGGCTTTGAGTGTACAATGATGCAAAATTTTTGTAAATATGGTGAAATGATAGTCCTGAAGACACGGACAAGTGAGTCTAAAGAGGATCTTTTGTATATTTTTCAGTTGTGTTTATGTCATTGATTTTTTTTTGTTACTGTTATGTAACATTCCTCCCAGTGGTGGCATAAACCCTACAGGACATCTTCCTGCCTCCCACTCCTGGCTGGTCTGGACTGGAAATGAGTCATGCTACTGGTCTTTGGTTTATCCTTAATCATCTTAAGGAAAACCTGTTTTGATTAATATTTAAAGCACCCTGGGGATTGCTTCCTGTTTTTCTTAAGCTGTCTACTCCTTTACCATTATCTCAAAGATGATTTGTTGGGCATGAGGGTTTGTATTGTTTCTGATACTCTGAGAAAAACAAATAAAGAAGTGTTTTTCAAATTGCTCTACTCAGGAAACTGGGAGAGGGTTGAGTGTCATGGACTGAGCTCGTATTATTGCAGTTTTAGAGGAAAAAATACACTGTGCTTCTTTTTAAAGTATTTGAGTTTCCCAAGCACAAGCTTCTGTTATGATTACCTCACCCTCACATAGGAAATGATCTGCATTATTTACAACACTTAAATCATATATTGAAAAGTTATAAGCTAAGATATACAATTAAATCTGTAAGTTGTTGCACTCACTTGAATGCACAGCTGAACTCTGAATCTTGGCTCCATTATGCATGTCTAAATTAGAGAAGCTAAGAGTATGTTATATGATAAGTTCTTTATTTTGAATGTGATATAATTAAGACAAAACATTTAATTCCTAACTTAGATGAAGAAGACAAATACTTTCTTTATATGATAGATAAAATGAGTATTATAAATGTATTATAAAATGGTACCAAAATAGTGAAACTGTGCATTGATATTACCTAGTACATAGCTCCAATATGTTTAACTGTGTTTTGAGATTACTTAATGCATAGAACCAATATGTTTCACAATCTTGTACAAGAATTGAAGCAGACTCACACCTGAGGTGACCCTGGCTCTTCTGAGAGCAATGGGTGAGTCAGGAGAAATGCAAGAAGTGGTTGATGAAAAAGGAAGAGTCACAAGGAGTATGTCGTGGCAGATCACTGTCTAGTAGAGCCAGAGAATGAAATGCTATATACCACAAGGGAAAATGACCAATCACCAAATGGATGCAGAGATAAATTGGCTAATGAACATAGAATATTCATTATTTAGTAGCTTGATGAGGAAGGATGGTTTATAAAAAGAAGGGAGGTTCCTCTACTGGTCCTACTGATTCTTCCACTGAACATGATGGTAACTTTCACTAGGAACATACCTGAAGAAATAACAATGTTTGATTGTTCTTGAAACCACTCCAACACCTCTGTTCCTGCTGTCATCACATACTACTAATGCTTCACAAAAAAGTTTCTTTGATCCTGTACCCCCAGAGCTCCCAGGGACTAAACCACCAACCAGAGAGTACACATGGAGGAACCCATGGTTCCAGCTGCATATGTAGCAGAGGATGGCGTTGTTGGGCATCAATGAGAGGAGAGACCCTTGGTCCTGTGAAGGCTGGGTGCCCCAGTGTAGGGGAATGGCAGAACAGGGAAGCTGGAGTGGGTGAGTTGGTGAGCAGGGGGAGAGGGGATGGGATAGGGGGTTTTTGGGAGGGAAACCAGGAAAGGGGATAACATTTGAAATATAAATAAATAAAATATCTAATAAAAAAAGAAAAGAAAGTTTCTTTGAATAGTGATTTCAGTGTCTTGGTTGGAAATTGCCAATGTTTGCTGTTTAGATGGGTATAATTTAAAGCTACAGAAATGACTTGAAATAAAACCAAAGAAATGCTATAAATTTATAAATACATGGATAAAATAACAAAAGTTAGAAAATAACTTTATAATTGTTTAAATACATTAAATTTTCAACTCATTAGCTCAAGAGGAAATCAAAGAGAAATATTTTAAATATCAGAAAAACTTTCCAAGTGAAACACATTCAATATTGAGATATAAGACCCATATGATAGCTTAATAAAAAGAGCATTATATAAAGAGAAAAATATAAGGATGAGTTGAGATTAATATTAAATATTGTAGAGAGTCATTAAAGTGCCATATAGCTTTAGCTATAATTCAGCTGCCTGCATTCTTTACGTACTCCGAACTAAAGAATTCCAGCCACACCTCCCCCCACCTGGTGGAGCTGGCAGAGCTCTGGGAACAAGCCTTTTGTCACACTTCAGCCTCCAGCAAAGCAACAGACCCTATGGGGTTAGTTTCCTCGAGGAACCTTAGTGCCAAGGGCCTGCTGAGAAGCACTGAAAAGACTCTTCGACCCTGGGAGGGAGGGTCATGTCCACAGCACATATATTGTCGCTCTTATCCCCAAAGAAAAAAGAAAGATTTTGTACAGCCATGCACTAATGTCTCTGTGTGTTCTTTTCTCTCGACCCCCATCATTTCATTCTTCAGCTCTTCCTCCACATAGAACCCACTCGTGAGCAATTCCCGGGAAGTTTCAAAATATAACATGTTAAATGACAACATCAAAAGTTTGTAAAATGAGCTAGCTAACAAAAATATGTATTCCTATTTGAGTGAATAGAAAAAACAGAAGAGTCATTCATTCAAAATTAGGAATTGGAGTGAGGCTATAATCATAGAAAATGGTGTGTGGAAAGAACTATGTGTAACTTTATTTCTGAATGCTTGGCGAATTTCATGAAAAGGACACATTTCTACTAATGTGTAATTTAATAGCCAGACCAAAAATGCCAACATAAAAAGAGTGAACTTTGAAATCAGCTTCACCAGTTCAAAACGTGTTTGAACAAATTTCAGCAGAGTATCTTTGAAAATGTTAGGAACTCTACAAAACAGTTTTTTCACTTGAAAATTTGAGGTAAGAATAATTCCCAAGACCAACTGGAATTCCCAAGTAAAAGACAATTGGAATCTTCAATCAACCTTTTAACTAGTGTAAACATCAAATCGCCAATTAAAAACCTTTCTATACAGGAAAACACCAGCTTTAATACATTTATTAACGTGTTGTACGAAACATAACAGAAGGAATATTTTAAAATTCTATATATGTATTGAGTTTCATAGGTAACAAAGAAATAAAGATAGTTCCCAATTCATATTAAGATGAGAAAGGCAGAGTTGTACACTGGCCACTCTTCTTTATAAACACAGATGCAAAAATACTCAGAGAAACAATACTAAATAATTGTCATCATTCATAAAATTAGATGACAATATTATTTTGTCATTAAATTAATTCATTTGGCCTAAAATCTTAAGACACTAAACAAAATAGTAAAAATAATTATAGCAATAAATGTATGTAAGATATTTGTCAAAGTTCAATAGAATAAAATCAAAGGAATTATCTTCATATGAAGAAGGTACATATTTTTATATATCATAAGCTATAACTATTATCATATATCAGTTCAAATTTCCAAAATTCTTTCTTAACATCAGGTTTTCAACCTGAAAAGAAGCTTTCTCTTTACCATTATTGTACTCTTCTTTGCATCATTAGAACAAACATAAGAAAATACCAAAAAAAAAAACAAAATTAAAGAAAAAATAAAAAATAATGAAAATGATTATCTCATCATGTGTAATTTTTTTCATTAGCTACAAAAAGCAAACTAAAAAGAAATGGCATAGAAAACACATAAGTATTAAATAAATAATTAAATTTAACAATGAAATTTAGTAACTGGATAAAAATCATTGCCAAATGTGTTCACGGAGTATTAGTTTTTTTAGAGTGTAAAATCCACAGGTTTCTGTAGCTCCAAAATGAGGTACCTAGATATATAAATATGTATGACTCACACAGTTATGTGACATTATCCAAAGCTGCTGAAGAAACTTTAAATATATGGGAGTTACCATACTGATGCATCAAATGTTTCAACATTCGTAATGATGTCAATTCTCCAAAAATAATCTATAAATTTAATGTGATTCAAATTTAAATGCCAACATGTTTATATAGCAGTTGACAGTCTACTTAAAACTTTGGTTGGAAATGCAAAAATGTCATGGGTAACTAAACAGACTCAAGGGGAAAAATAAAGTAAGGTAGACTTGTTCAAAAATGTCTTAAGATTTATGATTAAGCTTTGTTGAAAATGATGCTAATATAAGGCTAGAAAATTAGACACTGGAAAGAACATTGCTAAACAAAATAAAAATTGGTGAAAATAAACAATTCAAGGACTTGCTCTAAGACAGGTAACAGGTAACGGTGAAAGACAACAGATTCCTCTTGAATAACAAAATTGTGTCAATTTTACTCACATTAACTAATAATAACTTAATTAAAAATCTTTTTAAAAAAGAAAAAACCAACTATATATATGGTTTATATATACCCCTACAAAAACAGTAAGGCAACTATTCTAACCCATCTAGTAGTTTAAACTTTCATCAAAATATAAAACAGGACACAACATTTTAAGTTTTTATATAAAATAATTAATTCATCTGACTTTAACTGAGGTTCTGTACTCTTACTCCATACCTGATTTCAACAGCTGTTCTTTGTTTGTGTGTATTGTATGGGGATAATGGGGGTAGAGCATCATGTGTGCCATTATGTATCCTTGGAGGTCAGCACACAACGCTGTGGGTCAGTTCTTTACCTCCTCCCAGTCATCTCTCTTTGCATCCCGACTCAGTACGTTATGCTTGCTACGAAATGTTTCTATCCTCAGAGCCATTTTGTCAGCCCTACAGCCTAGGTTTTAATGTGCCATTCTCTATGCCTTTCAAAAATTGTTAGCAGTTTCACATAACTTTGATTTCTTTTTTTTTTCCATCTAAAGGAGCCATCACTTAAAATGATGAAATGATCTTGACAGGATGGGTACTCAGGAGAGCCTTTGTCAGAAGGCTAGAAACTGATGTAGAAAAAAAGTCAGGCTGGCTGGAGACCATGGGACAGCTGCAATAAGGTCTGCTCTCAGTAAAGGTCCCAGACAGGAGGTAGGGAGTGTGAAAGGATTGGAGGGGAAGGGGATGAGGCAGGTAGTTCTGAACAAACAACTAGAGATCCTTTAGTCACATGCAGACAAGAGTAGGCACATCCTTAGGTAGGGAGTTTTCCATACCTAGTTCTTTTTTTTTTTTTTTTTGGTTTTTCGAGACAGGGTTCCTCTGTGTAGCCCTGGCTGTCCTGGAACTCACTCTGTAGACCAGGCTGGCCTCGAACTCAGAAATCCTCCTGCCTCTGCCTCCCAAGTGCTGGGATTAAAGGCGTGCGCCACCACCGCCTGGCTATACCTAGTTCTTAAAAGATTAAGGTAAAGAACAATGACCTTGGGGTACATCAGTGGTCTTCACAAAAAAGGGGGGTCTCAAAAAAGGCAGACACACTGAGAAATGGGGAACAGGGCTGGCAGAGGAGGGCAATCTTCTCTGCTGTGTCTTATTCCCCTACTCACCCTTTCTCTTACTGGCCCCAATCAAAAGAACACAAAGTAGGTTTAGATAATAGAATGGGTAGCTGTGACTTCTGGATTAACTCATTCTCAACAAGAGAAACATGAACTAATTGGACAGAAGGAAAAAGTCAGGAACAACTAACATATTCCAGCACCCAGGAATTGCAAACTTGTGTAGCAAAGATGCTTCATGCTATCTCCCTACCAATGTATAATAAGGCACTGACCAGAAAATACTGCAGAAAAATAAGTACAATGAGAAATGTAGTAGTCACATAACAAATATAATATTAGTTAGTATTAATTACGTCAAATATGCATCAAGAAGCAACCTATGGTAAGGAAGGTTTGTTTCGGTTCACAATTAAGAATGGGTATATTCCACAAAGGTTGGAAAGGTATGATGGCATGGATATGAAGAAGATGGCCACATTGTACCTACAGGTTGCAGGAGGAAAAGAACAGTCAGGAAATAGAACCAAATCATTACATGTCAAGACTGGCCTCTGGCAACCTACTTCCTTCAGCAAGCTCCACAACATTCCCAGTAAGTGCCATCAGCTAGGAACCAAGTTTTCAAACACCTGAGTCTATGAAGGACTTTCCAAACAAACTATAACACATGGCTTAATTTCTTAAAAGTCCTCTAGGAAATTTCAGTGTATGCTTATTTCACTAAATGAAAACGATTCTTGAAAATATGTGTATTTGGCCAAAGGACCCATAATGAAGTCATATGTAGTTTCAATATAAAACTATCCTGGCTTCCTGAAATATCACCATGTTCAAACATCAAGACTTGTGAGTCTAGTCTAGGCTGAATTATGAGTCTCTGAATCACAAGAAAACAAGACAGAAAAGCAAATGGAAGAAAAATAAAACTATCTTAATTATATAGACTTTAAATTCCTATCCACTGATTGCTAGCCCTTTGAGAGCAATATACTGGGGATGAGTCTCTACTGAAAGTCCTGTACCTTGAGGACAGTCTGGGATATTATGGTCACTATTGCTTGTTTGAAGATATCTGATGCAAAATATGTGCTTAATATAGGAGAGCAATGAATGCTTATACTTTATGTTCTACTGAGGATAGTTTATTTAGTCAATCTCCACTCTTGGTGGTGTGATTAGATTCCCAGAATTATCTCCAAAGTCAACCAATACTCAACCAACATTTGCTCTACCCTGAGATGCCATCCTGTCCGCACTTCCTCTCCTGCCCCAATCATTTGGAACACCCTTTACTATATGTCCCCCGAATGACAGTCATTTCAGACAGTCCGCTAATAGTTAGGCTCCTCTGTCCTGAAACTGGCAGAAGAGCTGTTTATCATCTCCACAGTCTTCCTTATAAGCCCCAGCCATGACTCAGAAACAGGGGACATTAGCAGCTAGCAATGCATTATAGTTAAAGCAGCCAATTCAACAATCTGCCCCTCAGAGCTTATTATTTGTCTGAATTAACTGGTCAGCTAAAAGAGATTTGGCCACCATATGGCCTAAATGCACTGTGATGCCAAACACTATAATTTTCAAATCATTTTTACATACATGATTTCATTTAATTTATGGTATTATGATAAAGTTATAACTCCCAAAGCTATCATAACTAGAAATGGTCTAGGCTATCATCTTTCCAGTTTCTTTATTCCTAGCATGGTGATGGTGGTAATGACACCACAGTGCTGATTTGAATTATCTTATCTTTTTGTAGGAAAATTAATATAGTTTTTAAATTAACTTTAAAATTGACTTTGACCAGTCAGTGTTTCTCTGTCTCAGTGATATTGTAACCTGTGTCAATCACTGAGACACATAATATTCTGTCCTATTTGGGGGTGGATTTGAGAACTATATTCTCAGAATATTGTTTAAATTAAATATGGAAAGAAAAATGTAAATTGGAAAACTTTGAATATGAAGATGCAGTAACATTGGCAGTTATCACCCATGTGTTATCTTCTATTTGAAGTCATGGAAAAGGCACAGATCTCACACCATATTCTACAAACTCTGATACGAAGCTTGACATGTGCTAAAATGTCAGCTCTACCCATGTCAGTCACTAGAATTCTCCTTGGAAGTCTATTCTCTCCCTTTTCAGATCAGCGTTCCTTCTGGATACAGTTTTGGAAGCTCCAGAAGGTATTCATAACCAAGTGGTGCCTATTAATTTTTCCCAGTAATTTATTGCATGTCTTTGTGGAATATTTTCAGAAGAGTACAGGTAGTTAGACACAAGTTTTTATTTTTTCAAAGACAGGATCTCAATGAGTAGTTTTAGTTGTCCTGGGATTCACTATGTAGACTAGGCTGGTCTGGGATTAAAGGTGTGTGGCACTATGCCCAGCACTTACAAGAACTTACATCAACTGTTTTACATCAATATTCTATCCAGGAAAGCAGAAACAAAGTTAAGTCAGCAACAAACACTGAGGTTAAACCATGAAATCTCGGAGGCACGAGTTGAGGATATGGTCACAGAGATAGCATCTGTGCTATGGACTGGTCTCATTTTTTGGTGTGAGCTCAGAGTGGAATTTAATATTTCAAGCGAATTCAAGGATTCTACTATTGCTTGAACTATAGGCATGAATGTAGAAAGAAGGGTTCTGCTTCCCCAGATTGTTCTCACCTATGTGATAAAATATCCCCTCACTTTATGAGTGAACTAGTTTACTGTGAAGGGTTTAAGTGTTAAAGAATATCGCCTGGATAATCCACGTGCAAATGGGTATCTTTTCTGTGAGAATGTTTGAAACAGTGACTTGTTTGTATGTTTAGTTGTTGCTCACAAACCTTCCCAGAGTCATCCTGTACACATATACAAACACACACACACACACACACACACACAAAAACCCTACACAGATCTCACATTAAAAAGACTTCAACCATGCTAGTATCATATCATTTAGTGCTTCCTGGTATCATCCTTCGTACATAGCATCAGTTCAATTAATAGTATTGATAAAAGCTAAATAAATAATAATAATTAGAGTTTATGAATGTTGAATGTTACCTTATATGTGCTTATGGTAAACTCATGAAACCAGATATTTTTTTCATATAAAGATAGGAACGTTTGTTCATTCACTCATTTAAAATTGCCAAGCATTAAACTTAAAACAAAAATGGGTATCAAGGCAGATCTCACATTGTGTGATGGAGATCAAGTATACTCTGTGAGAGTAGAATCTGCAAAACAAGTCAAAGCATCTTCAGAAAATGTCTATTTCCCTTTGTTGCCCCAGAAGAGCATCTGTCTGAGCCCGAGAAAGCAACATAGCTCACACTGAAAATTCACTGCAACAGTACAGCACTTCTCAGCCATTGTCATTATGAAAGGCCTCCAGGTGATCAGCTCTCAAGCCTCTTTCAGGCGGGAAATTGTTCAGGTCTTTTTGACAGATTTTGAAACAGAGAACCAATAAATCCGTTGGCAACCTCGGAGACTTATCTGTCAGTCGCAGACTGGCGGGGCCTTTGTTTTGTTTTGCTTTGCTTTGCATTATCCTGAGGCGCTGATGGCTGCTAATAATTGGGACATAGACGAATCGAAGACGAGGCAAAAACCGTATCACATATTAGAGGCCCCGATCAGATGCCCCGAGCATCATTGTTCTCATCTCCAGTGACACGCATCCAGTTTATACAATATGTTCCTTTCAAATATACCTGTCGGAAAATATCAGAACAAATTGATATTGGTTAGTATACAGATGGTATACACTTGTTCCACCAAAGGAGAATGCACACCCCATAGTAAAAGAGAAAATACCTAGCAAAAAATCAGTTTAACACATGCTTATTTACCAGAATTATATTACTATATATGAATCATCTATGAAATTCTGAATAACCATGTGTGAGATCAAGTTGGAAGTGATTTTTTTTTATAAATTCCAGAAATACGGAATTTATTCGTGATTACAAATATATTGTGTTTCTGAATATAACCATGAAACAGAAAAAAACTGCAAGAGGAAGAAAGGAGGAAGTGGGGAGAGAAAGGGGAAAGACAGAACTTTCTGAAGTTCTTTACCATGACACATAGATAATCAGACAATTTTCCCAGCTTTTTCTCATTATCTCATTTAGGTTATACAGACATGGTATCCTATGCTTGCATTTTAAAACATTGGGTTCACCACGTTCATAATCTGAAACATGAGAGAGAAACATTTGATTATCTTTTGATTTAAAGGCTACATAGTTTCTAAACTTCTTGTTTAATTATTGAAATTTCAGCAACTTAGGTTTCTTCTTTAAAATTCTGAGAAACAATAGTAGATGTTTATCAATTGATTTCATGTTGACTGGTAGTAAATAAAAAAAACTTTCCATTTAAATCAACATGTAAGCACTGTAGCCTGTCTATCTTTGAATTTTTTCTTTGTTGTGGCAGATTTTTAATGTTATTACCTGATCCCATTACTACAATTAAATCAAAAGAAAAATCTCCACCAAAATGATCTCCCTTTTCATTAAAGATGGTGACAATGAATAGAAGACTCAGGGAATTACACTTGCCTTCTTTAAAAAGATTTCTTACATTGGTCAATTCAGTAGAAATGACTGCAATAAGCAAAGTTAGGTGTGATCAGGTTCTTCTCTGAGGTGCATTTGGAGACAGGCCATATTATGTCAGTGAGCTCAATGCAGTGCCCATTTCTCTGCAGAACAGCCTATCCAGGCTTTAGGATTTCAAAGCCGAGTGGCTCAAAGAACATTTGGAGGGATAGGGCTGTGGACCCTCTTCGTGGCAGCTGGCAGAATGCCACAGAGCACTGTCCCAGTCTGCAGTTGGTAAGCAGGAAGTTACAACTTCTTACTGGAACCACATTCAAAGCTACAGCTGCACTGCTCTGTGAATAAGATATTTGCAATGGTTTTGGTCTCAAGTGCAAACCAAAGGGTTACCCATTTAACAAAAAGCTAGCATCTCTGCCAAGATTAAATTGTTTCTTCTTTACTTTTCCTGCAGCTGGAGCAGGAAACAGTCCAGAATTTCTACAGAAGCTTTACCTTCTTCCAGGATCATTGGTCAGTGTTGAGTCAGATACCCCTCATTGTCCAAACAAGCACAGGGAAGGTAGAATCGCCATGATTTACCCAGTTCAGAGCACTCATTTGGGAACACATCAACCCCAACAAACAGCAAAAGCAGATACAGAAAGAAAACCAAAGCAAAAGACAAACACTGAATCAGGGAAAGAGCAAACAGAATCATTTGATCTTGAAAATCTATCAGATCTCTGAAGCCTTTTGAAAGGTTTATAAATTATTCTATTTTTGAGTCAACTTCCCTTTGCATTTTTGAACAAACCTCCATAAATATGAGTTAAATTCAGCATTCTCTTACCAACATCTAATCATTCTTTCACATCCTTGTTGCTAGGCAGCGCTCCAAACTACATCCCTTTTCGGATTTCTCACTTTATGCCACAACCTGTTAGTCCATGTCTGATCTCCTTGAAGCCTTGCTCATTAATATTTAGAATAAAAGCATCACTAGCTAAGATAGCCTTTTTCCAGGTTCTTTCCATCCTTGATTAGTCAGGAAGTGAAGTGTAGTAAAGCTATTTGCCTTGGGTCAATGAATCATATATTTGAGAGATGCTTAATTTTCTGGTTTACATCCCCTTAGTTACTGGCTTAAGTCACTATTGCCATCCCCACATCCATAATGGTTGTAAGCAGACGTCACTCACAACTCCACCTGTGATGTTGGTGGTGGTCCTTAACAGGAACTCATGAAACTATCATTATTACCAGGGTCACCTTATAAGTTCCATGAGTTAAGAGCATTCTTTGATTATTAAAGTTCTCTTAGTGAACTCACCAAAGAGCTTTCACACTTTACCATTTTTAAAGATAAATTTTTATTTATATGTTTTTGCATGTTTATCCTTATGCATGTAAGGATGGGTACCTGAAAAGAATAAAAGAGAGTATATTGCATTCCCTGGAGCTACAGGTGTCAGCAGTTGGCAGCTTTCCAGGATGGGTGCTTTTAACTGAGGGTCCGTATCTACACTTGAGCAGGATAAAAGCATAGATCTTTATAAAAATGATACAATTTCTTACAAGCCAGATGACTAAAACAAGCACAGAATTTCTTTACCTGGAAGTTTCTACTGGTTATCAATAGTAGCATTGTCCTTTTTATGTTCTTACAGGGTCTCATGGGGACATAAGAGAGGAGGTATTCATGACTGGGTCTCATTGGAGACTCTGTGTTCTCCTGTAGACTCACATCATCATGGGGAGAACTAGATCTGTGAGCCTATAAGATTCACAGAAGCATCTTCTTCAATGGCACGAGGAAGTGTCCCTACCCTTAGAAAACCAAGGTTCTGTGAAAAATTCACATGATCAGGTAATCCCCACCCAGAAAATTTGCCTTTCATATTAAACACAACTGTTTTAAATAATGGTAAAGTCAATGCACCCTGCCTATGCTCTTAACCAAAGATGACAAGGGTATGCATAACAGAGAAAGGGAACCACATTCTATATTCTATAGCCTAGCCCAAAAGGAAACCCACATGTCAGAAAGAAAAGGAAACAGAGATCATGAATTCTGGAATGAGCTATGTCTTTTAAATTGGAAGCTTTCAAAAACAAATAAAATTTAAGGGAATAGAAAAATAAAAATTAGGAAGTAGTCAATGTCATGGGGATATATAGAAACAAGTAAGGTTTTATGAAATTTTGGCAATTTCTCATGTGTTGTAATTTATTTGAGGACAGAAAATAAAAATAAGAGAAAATGGAGAAATATTATGTTGAGAATACTAAATATCAAGCTATAACTGTGAACTGAAGAAGTTTGAGAGTCTTAGGAAGAGGGATTACTACATTATGTCACCTTGATGAGCATATGAAAGATAGCCTTACATGGAAAAGGAGATGTTCTGATAGAGCACAACATCATCCAGCAAGCCATGAAGGAGGATGGGATACCCAGAGCAGTATCAGATGGGGAAAAAGAAGAATCATGATAAATTGAGGGTAAAAATGGCAATTATCTGTATGGCTGCTAGATCTCTGGGAAGAGTCCAGATAACCATTTCCTCTTAAAAGTAGGACCTCAGTGTTTATAAGAAGTTAGAGGAAGAATAGGAAGCACTTACCAGATTGAGGTTGGGAAAGAATGATTCTTTTCATTTAGGAAATATTACCTTGAGGTCTTGGTGAAATAAATAACAATTCAATGTTTAGTTTTGTTTATAAAAGAACATGCACGCACACACACATGCATGCACATGCATTCACATGCATGCACACGCATGCATACTCACACACAAGCATTCACACACACACGCACACACACACACACACACACACACACACAAACACACACTGAGGCATAGGAGAATACTCACAGATCTAGATTTTAGAGTCAGAAACATTGCAAATATGAGCTAACCCACATTATAATGCCCAGAAAGGACATGAAATAGCAAGTATCATTAAGGCAATAATTGAATGAAATGAAGAAGGAACCAGATGCTTCAAAGCCATTAAAAACTCAATAGTCTAATAATAAGGGGAAGTAAAATAGAACAGGGTTAGGAGAGGCACACAAAAATGTCAATAGCAATATTTAAAACTACAGTAGAATAAGATGAAGACCAGAAGTTTTTGGTCATTAGCTATTATTTTTTTTTAAATTTAATTTTATTTTATTTTTTAATTTACATTCCAAATCACTTCCCCTTTCCCGTTTCCTCCCTCCCCGAAAGTCCCATAAGCCCCCTTCCCTCCCTCTTTTCTCCGTTCAACCCCCTCTCATTACTCTGTCCTGGCGTTCCCCTACATCCAGTCTTTCCAGGACCAGGGGTCTCTCCTTCCATCTTTTTAGAAATCTATTGATATGCTGATTGTGTCTAGGGTATTCTGAGATTCTGGGTCAATATCCCCTTATCAGTGACTGCATACCATGTGTGATCTTTTGTGATTGGGTTACCTCACTAAGGATGATATTTTCAAGTTCTGACCATTTGCCTAGGAATTTCGTGAATTCATTGTTTTTAATTGCAGAGTAGTAGTCCATTGTGTAAATATACCACATCTTCTGAATCCATTCCTCCGTTGAGGGACATCTGGGTTCTTTCCAGCTTCTGGCTATTATAAATAAGGCTGCTATGAATATAGTGGAGCATGTGTCCTTATTGCATGCAGGTAAAGTCTCTGGGTATATGCCCAGGAGTGGTATAGCCGGATCCTCCGGAAGTGTCATGCCCAGTTTTCTGAGGAGCCGCCAGACTGCTTTCCAGAGTGGTTGTACCAGCCTGCAATTCCACCAGCAGTGGAGGAGTGTTCCTCTTTCTCCACATCCTCGCCAACAACTGCTGTCTCCTGTGTTTTTGATCTTAGCCATCCTGACTGGTGTGAGATGGAATCTCAGGGTTGTTTTGATTTGCATTTCCCTAATGACTAAGGATGATGAACATCTCTTTAGGTGCTTCTCAGCCATTAGATATTCTTCAGGTGAGAACTCTTTGTGGAGCTCTGTACCCCATTTTTTAATAGGGTTACTTGCCTCTCTGGAGTTTAACTTCTTGAGTTCTTTGTATATCTTGGATATTAGCCCTCTGTCGGATGTAAGGTTGGTAAAGATCATTTCCCAGTTAGTTGGTTGCCGCTTTGTCTTTTTGACGGTGTCTTTTGCCTTGCAAAAACTTTGTAATTTAATGAGGTCCCATTTGTCTATTCTTGATCTTAGAGTATAAGCTATTGGAGTTCTGTTCAGGAAATTCTCCCCTGTGCCCATATGTTCAAGGTTCTTCCCTAGTTTCCCTTCTATTAGTTTCAGTGTGTCTGGTTTTATGTGGAGATCTTTGATCCACTTAGAATTGAGCTTAGTGCAAGGAGATAAGGATGGGTCAATTTGCATTCTTCTGCATGTTGACCTCCAGCTGAGCCAGCACCATTTGTTGAAAAGGCTATCTTTTTTCCACTGGATGGTTTTAGCTCCTTTGTCAAAGATCAAGTGACCATAGGAGTGTGGATTCATTTCTGGGTCTTCAATTCTGTTCCATTGATCTACATGTCTGTTACTGTACCAATACCATGCAGTTTTTAACACTATTGCTCTGTAGTACAGCTTGAGGTCCAGGATACTGATTCCCCCAGAGGTTCTTTTACTCTTGAGAATAGTTTTAGCTATTCTGGGTTTTCTGTTATTCCAGATGAATTTTTGAATTGCTCTTTCTAACTCTATGAAGAATTGAGTTGGGATTTTGATGGGGATTGCATTGAATCTGTGTATTACTTTTGGTAAGATGCTCATTTTTACTATATTAATCCTGCCAATCCATGAGCATGGCAGATTTTTCCATCTTCCGAGGTCTTCTTCAATTTCTTTCTTCAGAGACTTGAAGTTCTTGTCATACAGATCTTTCACTTGTTTGGTTAGCGTCACGCCAAGATACTTAATATGGTTTGTGGCTATCGTAAAGGGTATTATTTCTCTTACTTCTTTCTCAGCCTGCTTATCCTTTGAGTATAGGAAGGCTTCTGACTTGCTTGAGTTGATTTTATATCCGGCCACTTTGCTGAAGTCGTTTATCAGCTGTAGGAGTTCTCTGGTGGAGTTCTTTGGGTCGCTTATGTATACTATCATATCGTCTGCAAATAGTGATAGTTTGACTTCTTCCTTTCCAATTTGTATCCCTTTGACCTCTTTTTCTTGTCTAATTGCTCTAGCTAGAACTTCAAGTACTATATTGAAAAGATATGGAGAGAGAGGGCAGCCTTGTCTAGTCCCTGATTTTAGTGGGATTGCTTCAAGTTTCTCTCCGTTTAGATTGATGCTGGCTACTGGTTTGCTGTAAATTGCTTTTACTATGTTTAGATATGGGCCTTGAATTCCTGATCTTTCCAAGACCTTTAGCATGAAAGGATGCTGAATTTTGTCAAATGCTTTCTCAGCATCTAATGAGATGACCATGTGGTTTTTTTCTTTGAGATTGTTTATGTAGTGGATTACATTGATGGATTTCCTTATATTGAACCATCCATGCATCCCTGGGATGAAGCCTACTTGATCGTGGTGAATGATCGTTTTGATGTGTTCTTGGATTCGGTTGGCAAGAATTTTATTGAGTATTTTTGCATCGATATTCATAAGAGAGATTGGCCTGAGATTCTCTTTCTTTGTCGGATCTTTGTGTGCTTTTGGTATTAGTGTAATTGTGGCTTCATAGAACGAGTTGGGTAGTGTTCCTTCTGTTTCTATTTTGTGGAACAGTTTGAAGAGTATTGGTGTTAGGTCTTCTTTGAAGGTCTGATAGAATTCTGCACTAAAACCATCTGGACCTGTGCTTTTTTTGGTTGGAAGACTTCCAATGACAACTTCTATTTCTTCAGGGGTTATAGGACGGTTTAGATGGTCTATTTGATCCTGATTTAATTTTGGTACTTGGTATCTGTCAAGGAAATTGTCCATTTCCTCAAGATTTTCTAGTTGTGTTGAATACAGGTTTTTGTAGTAGGATCTGATGATTTTTTGAATTTCCTCAGTTTCTGTTGTTATCTCTCCCTTTTCGTTTCTGATTTTATTAATTTGGATACTATCTCTGTGCCCTCTAGTTAGTCTGGCTAAGGGCTTATCTATCTTGTTGATTTTCTCAAAGAACCAACTCCTCGTTTTGTTGATTCTTTGTATGGTTTTATTTGTTTCTACTTGATTGATTTCAGCCCTGAGTTTGATGATTTCCTGCCTTCTACTCCTCTTTGGTGTATT
Source organism: Tokudaia tokunoshimensis (assembly GCA_036184795.1). NCBI lineage: Eukaryota > Metazoa > Chordata > Mammalia > Rodentia > Muridae > Tokudaia > Tokudaia tokunoshimensis. The sequence continues at coordinate 8,793,728 of BTHU01000003.1, read as the reverse complement.
TGCTTCTTTTTGTTCCAGGGCTTTCAGGTGTGCCATTAAGCTGTTAGTGTATGCTGTCTCCCGTTTCTTTTTGGCGGCACTCAGGGCTATGAATTTTCCTCTTAGCACTGCTTTCATTGTGTCCCATAAGTTAGGGTATGTTGTGCCTTCATTTTCATTAACTTTCAAAAAGTCTTTGATTTCTTTCTTTATTTCCACCTTGACCAAGTTATCATTGAGTAGAGCATTGTTCAGCCTCCATGTGTACGTGGGTTTTCTTTTGTTTTTGTTGCCATTGAAGACCACCCTTATTCCATAGTGATCTGATAGGAGGCATGGGATTATTTCTATCTTCTTGTATCTGTTGAGGTCTGATTTGTGACCAATTATATGGTCAATTTTGGAGAAGGTACCATGAGGAGCTGAGAAGAAGGTGTATTCTTTAGCTCTAGGATGAAATGTTCTATATATATCAGTTAGTTCCATTTGGTCCAAGGCTTCAATTAGATTCACTGTGTCCCTGTTTAGTTTCTGCTTTCCTGAACGATCCATTTCAGAGAGCGGGGTGTTGAAGTCACCCACTATTATTGTGTGCGGTGCGATGTGTGCTTTGAGTTTTAGTAAAGTTTCTTTTACGAATGAGGGTGCCCTTGCATTTGGAGCATAGATATTCAGGATTGAGAGTTCTTGATGGTGGATTTTTCCCTTGATCAGTATGTAGTGTCCTTCTGTGTCTTTTTTGATGACTTTGGGTTGAAAATCAATTTTATCCGATATTAGGATGGCTACTCCACCTCGTTTCTTGGGGCCATTTGCTTGTAAAATTGTTTTCCAGCCTTTTACTCTGAGGTAGTGTTTGTCTTTGACACTGAGGTGCGTTTCCTGCATGCAGCAAAAAGCTGGGTCCTGTTTACGTATCCAGTCTGCTAGTCTATGTCTTTTAATTGGGGAATTGAGACCATTGATATTAAGAGAGATTAAGGCATAGTGATTATTGCCATCTGCCATTCTTGACGCTATCTTTATGTTTGAGTGGTTATCTACTTTTGGGTTTGATTCAAGAAGGTTATTATCTCATTTTTTCCAGGGTGTTGTTTCTCTCCCTGTATTGGAGGTTTCCACCTATTATCCGTTGCAGGGCTGGATTTGTGGAAAGATATTGTGAAAATTTGGTTTTATCATGGAATATCTTGGTCTCTCCATCTATGGTGATTGAGAGTTTTGCTGGGTATAGTAGTCTAGGCTGGCATTTGTGCTGTCTTAGTGTCTGCATGAGATCTGCCCAGGATCTTCTGGCTTTCATAGTCTCTGGTGAGAAGTCTGATGTGATTCGGATAGGTCTTCCTTTGTATGTTACTTGGCCCTTTTCTCTTACTGCATTTAGTATTCTTTCTTTGTTTAGAACATTCGGTGTTTTGATTATTATGTGACGGGAGGTATTTCTGTTCTGGTCCAGTCTGTTTGGAGTTCTGTAGGCTTCTTGTATGTTCATCGGCATCTCTCTCTTTAAGTTAGGGAAGTTTTCCTCCATAATTTTGTTGAAGATGTTTACTGGCCCTTTAAGTTGCAAATCTTCACTCTCATCTATACCTATAATCCTTAGGTTTGGTCTTCTCATTGTGTCCTGGATTTCCTGGATGTTTTGGGTTACGCGTTTTTTGCATTTTGCATTTTCTTTGACTGTTGAGTCGATGCTTTCTATGGAATCTTCAGCACCTGAGATTCTTTCTTCCATCTCTTGTATTCTATTGTTGATGTTTGCATCTATGACTCCTGATTTCTTCCCAAGGTTTTCTATCTCCAAAGTTGTCTCCCTTTGTGATTTTTTAGTTGTTTCTACTTCCTTTTTTAGTTCCTGGATGGATTTGCTGAGATCCTTCACTTGTTTGTTTGTATTTTCCTGTATTTCTTTAAGGTATTTTTGCATTACCTCTTTCAGGATTTCTTCCTGATGACCCACGTTCTCCTGCATTTCTCTGAGCGATTTTTGTGTTTCCTCCTCATGGGATTCCATCTGTTGATCCATCGTCTCCTGCATTTCTTTAAGCAGTTCTCGTGTTTCCTTTGTAAGGGCATCTAACCGTTGATTCATTTCTTTAAGCAATTTTTGTGTTGCCTCCTTATGGGCATCCGTCTGTTGACCCATATTCTTCTGCATTTCTTTATGCAAATTTTGTGATTCCTTTGTGAGTGCATCTACCCGTTGATTCATCTCATTAAGCGATTTTTGTGTTGTCTCCTTGTGCGCCTCCATCTTTTGATCCATGTTCTCCCGCATTTCTCTAAGCGATTTTTGTGTTTCCTTTGTAAGGGCTTCTAACCGTTGATTCATGGTCTCCTGTAACTCTTTATGAGATTTATTTGTGTCCTTCTTGTGATCCTCTAATAGCATCATGAGAAGTGATTTTAAATCCAGATCTTGTCTTTCGGGTGTGGTGGGGTATCCAGGACTTGCTGCTGTTGGAGAGTTGGGTTCGGATGGTCCCACATTACTTTGATTACTGTTAGTAACATTCCTACGTTTGCCTTTTGCCATCTGGATACCTCTGGTGTTAGTTGGTCCTGCTGCCACTGGCTGTTGGTTGGACCTCCTGTGAGCCTGCAAAGCTATTTCTGCCCCCCCCTGGATTACCAGGATTCCCCTGGCACCGATTTCTGGGGCCTGCCTGCTCCTGAGTGACTTTGGAGCCCTAATGTGCTTTGCCCCAAGTGATCTTATATTGGGGAGGCCTTGCACATCTAAAGGTTCAGCCTAGTGGATTCCTGGAGCAGAGGTCGCCAAAGGGAGGCTGGCAGGCTCCTGCCCTGTGCAGGGGTGTGTGATCTCTCCTGGGGGGGGGAGGGGGCGTCCCTCTGCCAGGCAGAAGTCCCACAGCAGATCTGGCGCGCTGGTCACTGCAGATCAGCCCAGCACCTGGGAGCAGGTTACACACAAGCTGCCTGAACCCGAAGCGATATTATGCCTGTCTGTCTCTGAGCCTGGTGGTCCCAACTACCTGGTCACTGGAGCAAAGATGGCGGAGGGCACTCTCCGTGGCGCTGCTCACCCTGTGGTCACGATGGCCCGCCGATCTGGCACCCAGACGACCACAGCGCCAACCCGCCCTCAGGCACAGAAGGAAGCCCCAACAGGCCGTGTCCCAAGTGATGTTATATTGGGGGGAGAGCCTGGGTACCGGTCTCTCCAGCGCAGTCCGCGGGAACAGAGGTCGCGGAAGGGAAGCTGGCAGGCTCCCTCCCTGCGCGGGGTCCCTCCACCAGGCAGAAGGTCCCACCGCGGAACTGGCGCGCTGGTTACTGCAGATCAGCCCAGCACCTGGGAGCAGGTTACACACAAGCTGCCTGAAACCGAAGCGATATTATGCCTGTCTGTCTCTGAGCCTGGCGGTCCCAACTACCTGGTCACTGGAGCAGAGATGGGGGAGGGCAGTCTCCGTGGCGCTGCTCACCCTGTGGTCACGATGGCCCGCCGATCTGGCACCCAGACGACCACAGCGCCAACCCGCCCTCGGGCACAGACGGAAGCCCCAACAGGCCGTGTCCCAAGTGATGTTATATGGGGGGGGGAGAGCCTGGGTACCGGTCTCTCCAGCGCAGTCCGCGGGAACAGAGGTCGCGGAAGGGAAGCTGGCGGGCTCCCTCCCTGCGCGGGGTCCCTCCACCAGGCAGAAGGTCCCACCGCGGAACTGGCGCGCTGGTTACTGCAGATCAGCCCAGCACCTGGGAGCAGGTTACACACAAGCTGCCTGAAACCGAAGCGATATTATGCCTGTCTGTCTCTGAGCCTGGCGGTCCCAACTACCTGGTCACTGGTCATTAGCTATTATAATTGAGTACCTTTATTAGAGTAATTTAATAGAGTATGGTAGAAAGAAAACCACTTGAGGTTGTCTGAGCTATAACAGGAAGAGACAAAACAGAGATATAAACACCTACTCTTCTTCAAGAAATCCCCTCAAAGAGTAAAGTGATTAAATTTTAGATGAGAAATCACCTTTAAGAAAAATAATCTCTTGGAATGTGCTAGTTTTATTCAATGAGTCTATAGAGACAGTAACATATTAAAATAATAGTTTATGTAAGAGATCAAAAAGAAAGGATGAGAAACAAACAAATACAGCATAATGGTTTGATCTGAGACCACAAGAAACATCTCTCCCTAAGACCAAATGAGTGTTAGAGTTATGATTCTGCTTGGATGGAATTCTACACATATTACTAGATGTAGTTAATTTTAATTAAAATTAAAGGAAGATCATGGATAGCCTCATACTAATACTCAATTAGATATGTGCTAAAATAAACCACAGAAGAGCTATAGAGAAAAATACAATGATTCACTGAAGACTTGGGTGTCCATCACAGCTAATGTCTTACATCTTTGAACAAAACAAAAACTCAAATAGAGTTTTTAAACCAAAACGGATCAGTTAGACTCAAGATAACTCTTGAGGTTACAAACTTGAAATGACTCCTGTTTCAAGGTGTATGTTCTTTTCCAATTGCATGCCATCCTATTGACTTGGGAGTGAAACTTGCACATACCTGGAGCTCACCTGACTGATGATTTCAACGTCCAGTGAAAGATTAGATGCTAGTGTTTAAAAGATTACACTTTTGATGTTTACATACAAAAGTGTCAAGATGAAAACTATCTCCTTTGAACAATCTCTTTCAGTTCTTTCTGTTATATGTACCCGGGATCCATTTCATGATCCAAACATACCATTGATGTTCAGAAAGTCTGCATTTTTCTATAATCTCCCATTTTGGTTTCTTAATAATTCTCTTCACATGCAATCTCCCTCTTACTTCAGCTGTGGAATACCAGGACATCCAATAGGAAGATTTTACATTAAAGAACAAATGATAAGTTAATTAACATATCATTAACTTAACTTAAAGTGGTATCGATCCATGTTTTTAAAATAAGTGGCACCATATTTAAAAAAATAATATCAAAATTAAACTAATTCTTAACAATTTTGAATTTTTGACATTACTTAGGATTCTGACTGCACTTGATATCAGAGATGTAGGGGGGGGAGTTGTTACATTAAAATTGGAAAAGTGTGGATTTTTCCTCGTAAAAAAAAGTCTTTTCAGACTCCCTCATATACCTATATCTGACTCTCACAAATGCCTGAGTCTAGCTTTGTGCTTAGTATTCTTAATGCAGTTTACAAGGAGAGAGGAACTGAGCTCTGAGCTGCGATAGAGAGTTGTCTAAGGAGCCAGGCACTCCACCACTTCAGAAAAGTTGAATAATTCCAGTGAGAAATGAATTCTTTCTGTTTTGATTAAGAAAAGTCCAGTTGAACCCACCCGAAAGCGTTCATATCAGTTTTATATGGAATGCCATGGTTCAAATTCACATTCATGTCAGAAAAAATCCTGTTTTCTTTTCAGCAGAGTAAGGCATTTTTCCACTTGTTTCTTTCCCATGCCCTTGATCTCCTTATAGTATTTCCTGAAAATCACCTTTATTTGTTCAGTTATTAGCCTGTGTGGGGTGTGTGTGTGTGTGTGTGTGTGTGTGTGTGTGTGTGTGTGTGGTGACCCTCTTCTATAACTCTTCTAGTGGCCAATATTATCTATATCTGTCACACCTATTCACTTATTCCAGTTTATATTGCTATATGAATATAGATAAAAATTTATGTGATGGTGTATGTATGTTCATGCACAACACATACAATTATATTCTAATAAGAAATTAGGATCTATTTTTGAATGTCATATTGCATTGTGACTTTCTTGGGAAATCTTATTTTCCACATTTTAAAACTAGTTGATATTAAAGGTATTAAATAACATTGTTTCAGTTTTCTGTAACTTTGGAGGTTATTTCTACTTCCCGTTTTCAGGGTCCTCTGGTTAATGAGAATAGCAGCCATAGTTCTTTCACTGAACTGTGTTCACAAATGAATTCACATACACAGGCAAAGCTTACAATAGCATCCCACACATTGGAAGTGCTCATTAGGTATGAAATATTCTTATATTAAGTAATTTGCTACAATGTAATTGTATCTTTGGGGGATGGGTTCTTAAATTATAAATAAACTTGTAATATAGTTGCTCTTGAAATGTGACTTCTAAAAAGCACCATTAATATAGAATGTAGAAAACCTTGACTACTTCTTAAATCTCAATTTTCTGCTTTCCTTCTACAATAGCTAGCCAATCTTTGCTGTGGTTCAATTTCTTTAAAACTTAAGATAAATGTATAATGATGAGCCAAATGCA